>OY725338.1:28768282-28810782 GCA_963243735.1 Neocrepidodera transversa
ATTTTGAACAATTCTCTGATCAATTAAGGTAACTTTAGAATATTTTACTAATATTTTAGACCGTGTTTGGACAATTTTAGATTATACTGAACAATTTTCTGATCAATTTATGTAACTTTTGACCGTTTTATTATTATTTTAATCCATTTTAAGACAATTCTAGACTATTTTGGATAATTTTAGATTATTTAAAAAAATTCTCTGACCAATTTAATTAACTTAGGTTCACTTTTGTGGAATTTTAGACAATTTTGGACAATTTTAGGTCATTTTAGATTATTTTTCACAATTTTAGTTACTTTTAGACTATTTTGAACTATTCTTTGATCAATTTAGGCAACTTTAGGCCGTTTTATTACTATTTTAGATAATTTTTAGACCATTTTGGACAATTTTAGACCATTATAGATAATTTTGAACAATTATCTGATCAATTTAAGTAACTTCATACCGTTTTAGACAATTTTTAGAAGATTTTGGACAATTTTAGATTAGTTTGAACAATCCTCAGATCCGTTTAGGCCGTTTTATTATTATTTTAGACGATTTTGAACAATTTTATACCATTTTAGATTATTTTGAACAATTTAAGTAACTTTAAACCGTTTTATTATTAATTTAGACAATTTTTAGAAGATTTTGGACAATTTAAGATTATTTTGAGCAATGATAATTCACACGAAAATGCAAACGCATATGTTCACAGTGGAACCGACATTTTTGGCCTTGTTCTTGTCTATTTTACGAGATGATTTAAAATACCTTGCCCATATGGACGGCGCGTCCCTGCTCCCTTGCCTGTTAGAACAACAAAATATAAAAAATAAAATTCCAGTTTCTCATCGATTTAATAGAAATGACTTCATAAAAAGTATGAATTAATTACTTACCTCGTCTCCAGCCGCTGAGACGTCTTTAACCAGTCTTCTGCCTGCACCATCCTCAGCTCTAACCGCATAACCATCTTTAATGGAAGCTCTAAACGGTGGGACTGGTTCTAAAGCGAAGATATCTTCAGCTAAAACTCTATTTACGGATTGTTCAAAAGGTAAGATTTCTGTTTTTTCACAAGGAATACATTCACTGAGTACTATTTGAGAAGCTTGGGCAACTTCTATCATTGGATATGGAGATTTACGGTCCCTAGCTGCTACCTTAACTTTCACCTGATAAGAAAATTTCATCCATTTATTTATAATTATAAATAATAATTTTTTTTATAAAATTCAAATTTAATTTACCTTACTGGGAGTAATTTCATAATTTCTTGTTTTATCTTCTCGTGCATCACCTCCTCCACCACCACTTTGTACTAAATTATGTAATTTAATAATAGATTCTCTTTGGTCCGTTAAAAGTGCCACGGCGTGAGGTATTGTAGTTCTAATAAATCCGAAACATTCTGTTGCTCCTTTTTTGCTTCCAGGCAAATTTATAATTAACGTTTGCGATCTTATACCACAAACTGCCCTAGAAAGCATCGCCATAGGGGTAATTATTAAACTATTCGATATCATGGCATAGCTGAGACCAGGAGCTTCTTTTTCTATCACATGACGGGTAGCTTCTGGCGTTACGTCTCTCTTTGAGAATCCAGTCCCTCCTAAAATGATTAAACTTTGAATAATGAACTTATAGTGTTATAACCATAAATGTGGGAACTAATTTGTAGTATAGTGATAAGTGGTTCCAGAGTAATAAATAAAAATTTTATGCTTAAATTAAATATCCAATTTTCTAGCTGTTATACAATTGCGATATTCCAAGATTGGATAAAATAAAATATCTAACGTAGATTCTGTTTTATAGTTAATTAATTTTTTGAGTTAATAGGCTATTTTTTTTTGGACAAAATATTTAACATAGAAAGCGTCTAAATTTTGTCATGTAGTTAATTTTATTTTTGTAAGCCAATATGCTGTTTTTTTTGGGATAAAATATCTAACGTAGAAGGCGATTGGAATCTATTTTATCATTAACTACCTTTTTGTGAGCCGTTTTTTTTTTAGACGAAATCTAAGCGTCTATAATGTCAATTTACGCTCGCAAAGTAAAAATACATTTTTCTGATAAATTGTCGATTTACTCTTCTTTATTTTAGCTCGCGATATAAAATGCATTTTTCTGATAAAACGTCGATTTATATTTTACTTTATTTTAGCTCGCAAAGTAAAAATACATTGTTCCAAAAAAAAGAGTCAATTTTACATTATTTTTATTTGACAATTTTCCGAAAAAATGTCAAATTTCATCCTAATGGACCTTTTCATTTACGAAAAATAAATTCTAAAACTTATATAAGTTGATTGTATTTTATACGAAATGTCCATTTCACTTCAACGATAGATTTTCGAAAAAATATTGCGTTTTAAAATGTTCCCATGACGTCAAGTTTATCGGAAACACCCCCCCCCCCCATTATTTAGGTTCCGTAACTCGCATTATTGTTCTTCCCAAAAATATAGCTTACGTTGCTTGATATGCACATTTGATATATAATTGAGGTTATATGGTGCGCGTCTCACACAACGATGCCAAATTTAATTTTAGTGAACGTGACGTCACGAATCCTCTTTTTTACTGATTATGAAAAAAATAGCTATCAGAAAGTTCCAAAAAAGTGATATTATCACAGTGTTCTCACGTGGTTCATAAAAAGGTCCATTTATTTTACCTCGCGAGGTAACAATGCATTTTCAGATAAAATGTCGATTTACACTATGCTCTATTTTAGCTCGCAAGATAAAAATACATTTTTCTGATAAAATGTGGATTTGCACTCTATTTTATTTTAGCTCGGGACATCAAAATTCATTTTTTTGATAAAATGTCGTGTAATACTTTATTTTAGGTCGCAAACTAAAAATGAATTTTCCCGATAAAATGTAGAATTACACACTTACTTTATCTCACGAGGTAAAAAGTCATTTTTCCGATAAAATGTCGATTTACACATTACATATGATATATTTTATTTTAGCTCGCAAGATAAAAATGCATTTTTCTGATACAATATCAAACTACACTCTGTTTTATTTTAGCTCGTTATATAAAAATCCATTTTTTTTAATAAAATATCGATTTACACTCTATATTATTTTAGCTCGCAAAGTAAAAATACATTTTTCTGATAAAATGTCGATTTAGACTCTATTGAAATATCACTATCAATGTCAGACATATTTGCATTTTGTCAAGAACTGTCAAAATATTTTGTATATTCAAACAGTGTCATTTCCATAGCAGCTGTGATTTTGTTAATGAAATTGAGCTGCTGTTGATTTTAAAGCAATAATATATTTATTTGCAATGATCTAATTTCAAAATGTTAACGATTGCACGAAAAATAGTGTGTATACCACGGCCGCGAAACTTTTTGGCGATCTCAAGATTATCTTGCCTCGGCCGCAAGCGGCCTCGGCGATAATCTTTCTTTCGGTCCGCCAAAAAGTTATTTCGCGGCCTAGTTATACAAATAACTATTTCTGTTAAAATGTCGATTTATACACTACTTTATTTTAGTTTGCGAGTTAAAAATAAATTTTTCCGATAATAATATGTCGAATTACACTCTGATTTACTTTATCTCATGAGGTAAAAATGCATTTTTCTGATAAAATCTTGATTTACTATCTTTTTTATTTTAGCTTACAAGGTAAAAATACATTTTACGGTAAAAGACCGATTTAAACTCAATTTCATTTTATGTCGCAAGGTAAAAATGCATGTTTCCGATAAGATATTGATTTACACTCTACTTTATTTGAACACGTAAAGTAAAAATGCAGTTTTTCTGATAAAATGTCGATTTAAACTCTATTTAATTTTAATTCGCAAGATAAAAATCAATTTGTCTGATAAAAAGACGGATAAAACTCTTGTTTACTTTAACTCACGAGTTAAAAATGCATTTTTATGCATTTTTCCGATAAAATGTTGACATACGTTTGTTTTTACTATTTTTCTTTTGTTTTATACAGTCTATCAATGATAAATAGTGTTCGTACCCACGCAGCAAGGTGACGTTATATTCACGTGATTTACACGTCACCTATTACGTCGAAGTGACCAAAATTTCAACGTGGAAGTGACGTGTTTATGACGTTAATTTGTCACAGCTAATCGACGTCAATTATGCCGTAATATTACGTCAATTAAGACGTACAATTACGTCAAATACGACGTACAATTACGTCAATTACGACGTAACAGTACGTCAATTACGACGTAAAAGTACGTTTTTTACTACTTAAAATTACGTCATTTGGGACATTTTAATATCCGGAAAATATGGTGTGATAAGTAGCTGTACTTACAGATTAAAAGTCCCAATTTTAATTTTGTAAATATGGTACCTATGGGACACAAAAATGGTCTTAGGTTATAAAAAAAAATAGAGAAAAAAACTTACGTATTTATTGAAAACTTAAAAATAAAAAAAGAAAAATTACAGTTTCTCTCGTTAGCTCCTGTTTCGTTTACCATTTACATTCTATTCCAAAGTATGTAATAAGGGTATAGCAACCCAATTTTTACCTTCCTCGTCACTGCTTTCAACAAACCTCCTCGGTTTTGGTATTATACGTCTAAGCGGACCTTCATCCTCATTATCTGTAGAATGGATGTCTGACGTTATTTCCAACTTTTTGATTTTAATTTTGCTTTTATGGTAATCCTCTAAAAATGTAAATTTTCGTTTCTAACATCTAACAAAATCTTAATTAAATAAAAACCAGTGAAATTGTATTATACAGGTAAAAATATTTTTAAATACATGGAATGGTGCAGTAAGACTAACCTTCACAAAAGAATTTTCTGGAAATTTTATACAGCTTCTACTTCTCTTTGTTTGGACTTTCTCCCTTTTTCAAAGAATCATTAAATTGATTCTGTTTTTTATAAGGAGGCCAACAATCTGATTTTCTAGGCGAAAGCCAATTTTCGTGAACTACTGCCACGTTAGCGCCTTCTGCTTCATTAAATTGAACCCCTATAAACATCTGAAAATGAATTTTTGACGTTCATACTCAAATATTATCACTGTACTCACCGTAAAATTTCTAAAAACAGTACAACGGTACAACCTCCGGTACGTACAACAAAAAAAACGCCAATTGTTGCACGTTGTGCACACAACATAACCTAAAACTCTTCTTCTTTTCTGTATCGCTTCTTCTACCTTTTACGACTTTGATTATTTGGTCGAATTTTCACGTCAAAATAACGTTACAATTCGACTTGTAATTTTACTCATTTATAAAATAAAATCCATTAAATAATTGAAAATATGTCAAAAAATTGCGCGGACTAATAATATGTTATTGTTTCGTAAACTATAAAAAATCCATCATGTTAACTACTTTCGTCAACATCTTGTTAAAAAGACACGTGAAAATGACGTGGTATTTTTGGTCGATAAGTAACTTCGACCAGTACTCACCACAATTCTACATGACTATGACGTCATCTGACGTCACCTTGCTGCCTGGGTACCTTCCGCTTGAGTATTTATAATACTACAGAGCATTCAAAAATTATTGTCTCTTACGTGACCAAGATAGCATTTCACCAATTGGTAGAACATAAAAAAAATATCTCTAGACGTCATCCAGTCTCGGAGATAATTTTAGTTTATTTTAATATATTATATTGGACTGGCTATTATGAAAACTCTTAATCTCTCTTAGGGTTAGGTTCCTTTAAAAAAAATAATAAACTTTACAAAAAAATTATAATTTTGGGCGCCTTAAACTGATCTTCTCTCTCTTGTCCTTCCTCCAATCAGCTGCTTTCTTTTCTTTTCCCGTATCACTACCTAGTTATTTCCCTCTTATGTCTTCTGTAATTTTTTTAATCCCCACCTATTTCTGTCTTCCTGTCTAAACTAATTTTCACCACCACCTCGTCCTCCTACAAACCAATTTGTTCTTTGTCTTCTTTGTCAATTTTCCTTTTATTAATAAACTTTTTTTTTATATGTAATTTTTTAATTCTTCCATAAAACGATTTCTATTCTATTTACAATAATCCTTTTAATAACATCTCATTCTAAATTTTTTTTCTGACATCTTACTTATCAAAATTTTCTTATTAATTAACAACCAAAAACTGTTTATTATTTTCTTCCTTTGTTTTTCTCCCCCTAACTAGATAATTAATTTTTTTTTTTATCTCTAAATTTAAATGACTAAACACACTAAGATTTTTTCTTTTACTTGTACCACAATTGTTGAGTACTCATTATTACATTCAATAAAAATAATCTTCTAACAACATTCTTAAATAAATCTTAACACATTTACATACATTCACACGCACCTTAAACTTTTTTCATAACCTCATTTTCATTGTCAAACTTACATTTGACAATAACCTTCCACTTTTCCATCACTGTCAACCACAATACATACAAAAACAGAACTAAAACTACACATATAACTAAAAAACCATATCAATATATATTAAAATAAGAAATGTACATGCCAAGGGCTAAAATTGTTTGAGCTTTTCTAAAATCTACCTTCTTGTGCTACCAAAACTGACATTGATTTGTTAGTAATGTAGGTCTTCCATTATACGTGCTTTTGAAAATGGAATTTTTTTCTTCCAAACGGCAAATACTGTTTTGTTTATGTCGACGAAAAAACATCATAATGAAATTGAACATTTGGAAAATGTTATACAGATTTGGCCAAAACTTTGCGGGACATAGGGAATTTCATGCAACAGACAAGAAGCCTAATAAACGATATGGGAGGAATGAGAACACAATATTTTGGTATACGCCTTTTGAAATACATTCGTAATTTATCGTAGCGCATCGGCTCTACGTCGGCGTTTGGAGAAATACACGGAGAGTCTGAGACCTGACCTGAGAGTTTATCACTCTCATCAACACGTTTCCCTCAGAGTGGTGGAATAGGGTGGAGTCAATGTTTAAAAATATTACCAGATCACATATAAAATATTCTAAAAGCGTCTTGTTCAGATCTTGACACCTTCACTATATAACAAATGAAGAAACTTTTTCTAGTACAAAAATCGGTTAGTTCTGAAAAACTCTTTATTTAAATAAATTATTGACAAGTAAAATATAAAACAAGTAATAATCGAAAAGTCATCAAAATGAAAACTTAATTAAAATGACACGCTACTGATTCAGTGGCACCTATTGGTACGTCTCACCTCACGTTGCCTTTCCCCGCAAGAACCAAACAAAATGTACAGAATACTATGTCTAGCGAAGCTTTAATGGTCTAAGCATTGATATATACTCATGGACATAGTCAGCGATGGGAATTATACTATTTCGAGAGAAAAAGATGAAAGCATGGTTCGATCAATCTCTATCTCTCTCAAAACAGTATAGTATAGAGATAGCACTAGACCGAATCTAGACGTCATCTTCCTCACTCTTTTGAGTAAAAAAATATTACAACGATATACAGGTTGGGCACGTACATGAGTATATGTCAATCTTAGATCATAAAGGAGTAGATGTAGCATCTAGATTAGTTTGTTTGGTAATGAAGATGGAATAAGGTGCCCGACGATCTTGTATTGGTTGATTTAAATACGCGAATAACAGATCTCTTTCCACATGTAAAGATACATAGGTCTCAGCTAACAGGATATACAAACTGTTTATTGCTAAATAACTAAAATAATGAATAAATAGAGAAAAATAGCCAAAAGAAAGATAAGTATACACTGTTAACTGACGAAATGTAAGTTTGTTGAAATTTTTTAAACATAAATTTGTCTAGATATAAACAATGACTAAACCAAAAAATTAAAATATTTTTAAAACGGCACGCTACTGATTCAGTAGCACCTCTTGATGCGTTTCACCTCACCTTGCCTTTCCCCGAAAGAACCAAACAAAATGAAGCTTTAATGGTCTAAGATGTCAATGGTCTAAGTAAGAATTAGATTAAGGGCCGGTTTATCAATGTGCTGTTAACACAACTTGACTGACAGCTATCGCCTAGCTGTCAGTTAAAGTGTTTATCGATGTCACTGTTACCCGTAACCGAAGGTTATCTTGGATTTTAGCTGACAGAGACTTGAAACCTCCTGTTTGCTAGTTGACTGCCAGCTAAATTGATTGACGCGCAAGCTCAATAGATTTTGTTGTTTTGTAGTTTTGTTATCTGCTAGAAAAATATAATCTATAAGAATTTTTGTAATCTTTTCTTAATTTCATTTGTATGATTTATTATGGAGCAGGGTGATCTATTTCAAGTAGGACATTAATTTATAGTGATGATGACGAAGAAATAATACTATTTATTGAGCATGAAAGAAGACCTTATATTATGAGAGGTTATAGCATTTTTTATTTTCAATAATTTTTTTTTTTATTTATAATCATCAAACGCATTGCTCTATCTGATGCCGTATAATTGGCCAATCTTTTTTTCTTCTCTTCCAAAGGTTCCATAACAAAAAAAAACTTCAACCGAAACACAACAAAAAAGAACTTCGACTGACACAACAAAAATGGACGTTTGTTTGGAAATTAGGCAGTTTGGATTTTTATTTTGATTCCAATACGAACCCCCACCTTTGTTGAGTTTATACCGCGTAATTTAAATTGTCCAATCAAAAATATTTGCGGAAATAGACAAAGCAGCCAACCGACCAAAATTTAGTAATAGCTAGAAGTTATGTAGCCGTCAGTCAACAGCGTAATAAAAAACGCTTTCAAAGATAGCAGTCACTTTGGCTGTCAGTTAAGCCTAGCTGTTGGCTACGTAACAGGCAGATTTAACAGCACATTGATAAACCGGCCCTAAATGGAGTTATAATTCGCGACAGCTTTGGATTTAACGAAAAATGTAGTTTTGACAACATAAAAAATCTGATGTGGCCAGCACATGACCTCTCGCCATTTTTGAATCAAAAATTTACAGGTTGACACAAAAAAGTAGGAAAAAAAAATATTTTTTTTGTAAATCTGGCAACAATGGCAAGTTTCGAAAATTTTAATGAGATGAAAATAAACTATAGGGTATACAAAATATATGTGTAAAACTTTATTGCCGTTTTGTATAATAATGGCGTCATCACCCATAGCAACTGCCAGTTCCGGTTGTCCGATTGGCACCAAAATCTAATCAGATCTAATCTAGGGTATCAGAATCCTGTATGCAAAATTTCAAATTTTTTCAGTCAGTAGTTTTTGAGTTATCGTTACTACAACATCCATCCAAACACACACACACACACACTAACACACTAACACACACACACACAGACATCATCGCGAAAATATTAAAATCGTATTCTAGGGACCCCAAAACGTGTTTATCAATTGAAAACTCACTACCCAATTTTTAGCATGATTCCTATACCTCTCTTATCTGAAGGGCGAGAGGTAAAAAGTAAATTATTATACATACCTGTGGTCAAAATGACATTAAAACATTTGTTATCTGACCATTCGATTAATGTAGTTTTAATTTCATCTACATCGTCTGGAACAATTTTCATGGAACTAACTATAGCCGACGGGAAATATTTTTGGATTTCTTCTTTTAATTTTGGACCTGACAGATCCTTTGTGGGATCTATGTGGCAGCTATCACTAACTATAAAAAAGATTAAGTAAAAGTAAAAAAATAGCCCATAAATTCATTATAAATCCTGTATATACTACGAGAATTTAATGAAATTGAACAAACAGTGCATATTTTAAGCGATTTCCACTGGGCGATACTGAGGGATTTTTAGCCCTGAAAACGTGATTTTAATGGAATTGAAGCCGTTCACGTTTCCCCTTTGCCCACATTGAATTTTAATTATATAGGTTTTAATTAATATATAGGGCTTACAAAAGATTCTACCCCCTGTTATTAAAATAAATTCTTTAAAATTTGTGTTAGCTGTGGCAAAAAATTCACATTAGGCAATGTTTAAAGTAATTTTTCTATTTCAATACATATACGAATATTTTACCGATTTTAGTAAAAAAAATTCTGGCCTCAGTTACTGGCCGACAAAATCTCGGTACTGGGCGACACAAGTGTCGCCCAGTTAACATGTTTTGTGAACTGGAAGTTTTACAATTGTAAGACAATAGTTTTTTAAAAGGTCACGCCAGATGTAGCTAAACGCCAGTTATATCAAATAAATGGGATATTTAAACTAACAGACGAAAAGAACTATGTATGTAAATATGTGTTGTCATCGACTTCAATGCCATGTGCAAAATTTCAGCTCAATTGGATGACGGGTAATTAAGTCTGTTAACGATTTATAATAAAAAAAACCACTGATAATGGAGTTTTTGTCAACGAAATGTCATTAGAATTAAAATTAGTTATCAGAGTTGGATATAAATTTGTTCAGTGACCGCTGATCCCTGCGCCATAAAATAACCTAATTTCAAAAAATTGGGGTATGTCGAATATAAATTCAGTCAATTTGATATTATTTTGACAAAGGTTATGTTTTTTCTTAAGCTAGGTTTTTATAGGGATAAATTCTTGTGAACCAAAAAAAACGCTCTTTTACCTACGTAGGTATTCTAAACAGAAACTTATTTCTCCACTCAAGGGCAAAACAGTCGTTCCAGCATCTAAGGCATCAAAACAGTGATTTAAAAATCAAAGTCCGTATTTGAAAAATTTAAGTTGAAGGTGATACAAAGCGTCGTATTAAAATTTTAGATATATAAAAGTCGATGTAAAAAATTTCAGCTCAATTGGATAACGGGAAGTGTGTTAACGATTTATAATTAAAAAAATATAGATAATGGCTTTTTTTCCAACGAAAACCAATTAGAATTATATTTATTTATCAAAGTTAAATAGAGATAATAAGTTATCAAAACAGTGATTTAAAAATCCATTTACGTATTTGAAAACTTCAAGTTGAGGGTGGTACTACAAATACGAAACGTCTTATTAAAATTTTAGGTATAAAATAATGCATTGTTATTTATATCAAGTCGACTGGTAAGTAATTTAATTTTTCGTATTTTAATGAACTGGTGGTCGCCCAGTGGTCGAAATTCGACCGTAATTCATTAAAATTTCAAGTTTATATGTACCGGGTGTAAATGAGTCATGGACCACCCCTATAACTTTTAAAGGGGTAAATAGATTAATTCCAAATTTGGGTCGATTATAATAGACCCATTTCTACATATTTGGAATCTATGACTTCAAACACGTACATATCGACTGTCAAATGTCACTTAAAACCCATGACCCAATATACCTATTTTCCCATATTTTCCTTTATTTTTTTTCTTCTCTATTTTTTCCACTTTTCCTCAATTTTTTGGTGTTTTTGCATATTTTTCCCCATACTTCTTATTTTTGTGTATATTTCCGTTTTTTCCTATTGTTCTCTATTTTTTTTGTCTTATTTTCCCTTTTTTTTCCAATTTCCTATTGTTTTCAATTTTTTTATTTTTTCCTGTTTTTTACCGTTTTTTATGTTTTTTTCTATTTTTCTTACTTTTTCTATTTTACCTTTTTTTAATATTGTTTAATATTCTTTTATATTTTTTTCTATTTTTTCTTATATTATTTTTTCCTGTTTTTTCTTATTTTTGCCTATTTTGCCGATTTTTACCCATTTTTCCTATTTTGTTCTATTTGTTTCTTATTGTTTCCCATTATTTTTCTATTTTTCTTACTTTTCCTGTTTTTTATATTTTTCCCCATTTTTCCTATGTTTTCCATTTTTACCATTTTTCTGTTGTTTCCTATTTTATACCTATCGAAAAATCGTCCAACCTACCTAGAAAAGTTTTCACTTCAAAAATAAAATTACCATACAGAAAAGTAAAAACTTGTTTCTAAAAAATATTAAAAAACTAAGTTGACATGTTTAGGATTTGACCCCACGCCTTCAAATGTCTGACATTTTAATATTGGCCCCTTAGACCACTCGCCCATAATATGTATAATCACCCTATAATAAAGAATAGTCTATTATTTGAGATAAACAATGAATGTTATATTATATTTAATTTAATTATTTTGAATTTATTTGTAACACTTATTATATATTAATTTTAGCTTTCTGCACTGCTTTAAACTTTAACTATGCAAATTTCAAATCCCTCCGTTTGCGCAATACGTGTCAAAATGGATCTGAAGTTTTTTCTCTGACACTTAAAATTATTGAATAAAAATGACCTACCTGTAAGTATTCCAAAAGTTATATTGGCAGACATGGTACTGAAACAATATAAAAATAATTATTTTCTAAGAATATGCATTTATAATAGAGTGTAATAATGATACAAAAATAATAATAATAATACGCCCCTTAAAGCAGCTCAGTTAAGAATTAATTCACTTTATATAATATTTATTTATCATAAATTCAAAGTGCCTTTTGAACATAGGCAACTCAAATTAATTGTGGCAGGGTTTTAACTATGACATCTATAAGTCAATATGAACTAATTTTTATGTTGGCAACAAGTAAAAAGAGATTGACAGTGACAGTGTCAGTTCAGTTACGTAAAAAATAAAAGTGGTTGTGTTTTTGTGTCTGTATGATGATTTCGAGTTTTGGTAATTAAAAAATACTATTATAATACAAAAGTATTTAAATATATAATTATGAAAATATATCATTGAAATCTGTTGATATCTCTGAACGAGTGGTAATGTTATACTGCGGTGCAGTTTTAGGAACAAAATATTTCTGATTTCGTTTAATCAGGAATGAAAGTTGCTTTCATGCCGTATTTAAAAAAAAACAAATTATACATATTCGTTCGTTTCAATAATTTTAAAAGTACTTTCGATACAGAAGCAAATGAGATATAGTAGGTTGCAAATTATAGTAGAATACCTTCCAGGAATTGTCAAGGGTAGATGGCATATAGGGTTGGATTTAGGAGAATGTGATTCTAACAATTTCACAAACACAAACATAGATTTTTACATGATTACAATATGAAATAAAGTAATTAATAAAAAAATCGATTGTGTCGCCCCAAAACTTTCCCGATGAGTATCCACGAATACTTTTTCAGATATTTAAGGTTAAAGTTTCAACTTTTGACATTTTTTATTTTTGACAGGTGACAGTTAAAGAAATAATTTTGACTGTTCTAAATAGAGTTTTTCAAGGGCTTTCAAACGACATATTGCATGTCCAATTCCGTGACATATTGCACCTGTCATTTTTTGATAGTGGTACTTCCGTGTGGCAGATCTCGTACAAAAAACTAATGGGTCCTTCTGACAGATAACCCAAACAAATATACCAAATTTCAGCTCAATAGGATTAATACTTCTTCAGATATTTAATTCTTTAGATATTTAATGTTGAAGTTTCAAATTTTGACATTTTTTTTATTTTTGACATGTGACAGTTGGAGCAATAATTTTGAGTGTTCTGAATAGAGTTTTTCTAGGGCTTTCCAATGACATATTGCATGTCCAATTCCGTGACATATTGCATCTGTCATTTTTTGATAGTGGTACTTCCGTTCGACAGATGTGGTACAAAAACTAATGGGTTCTTCCGACGGGTAACCCAAACCCCTATACCAAATTTCAGCTCAATCGGATTAATACTTCTTTAGATATTTAATGCTGAAGTTTCAAATTTTGACATTTTTTTATTTTTGACAGGTGACAGTTGGAGAAATAATTTTGAGTGTTCTGAATAGAGTTTTTCTAGGGCTTTCCAATGACATATTGCATGTCCAATTCCGTGACATATTGCATCTGTCTTTTTTTGATAGTGGTACTTCCGTTTGACAGGTGTCGTACAAAAACTAATGGGTTCTTCCGACGGGTAACCCAAACCCCTATACCAAATTTCAGCTTAATCGGATTAAACGTGTGGCCGCTATCGTGGAAGAATACACACACAGACACACACACACAGACCGACAGACAGACTTCCATCTGGAAATGGTCTTAATCGTCTCAGGGGACCCAAAAATGGATATTTCCGTTTTTATCTCGAATTTTTTTTTTAGCTCGTTCACAATACTTTCCCTTCTAGGAGGTGGGTCGGGAAAGTAAAAACATGAAAATAGATTTTCCTTTTTTTTTGTTTGTTGCAGAATCAAATAAAATAATTAATAAAATAAAAATATTTTTAATTTTTGTATTTAACGTTACAACATGAAATAAAGTAGGTAATAAAAAACATGAAAATAGATTTTTAATTTTGTACTTACAAAATAAAATAACTAATAACTTGATTTTGGAGTAGTATCACGAATATCTTACTTTCCCGGTCCTATCAAAGGGAAAGTATAATGAACGAGGAAAAAAAAATTCCAGATAACGATGGAAATATCCATTTTGAGGTACCGCAAGGAGATTGAAACCATTTCCAGAGTATGGCCTGTCTGTGTGTAATCTTCCACGATAACTGTCGAATCGTTTGACCAATCAAGCTAAAATTTGGTATGAACGGTTGGTGTGTGCCTCGAATGCGATCATTAGGTTTTGGTTTAAATTGGTAGAGTAGAAGGTCCTCAAGACCGACATTGATTGAATACACATGTAAGATTTTTGCCTTTTTTTAAATTTTAAGGACAAACAATACACTTTAGTGCAAAATGTTGAAGTATCAAAGTTTTTCCAGAATTTCCAATAGTTGCGCCACTAGATGGCACGCAAAAATGTTCACGTAGGTTTTCCGTAGTATTTTAAAATTTTGATGACAAACAATGCACATTGGTGCAAAAATTTTTTAATGCTAAGTTATAGAGCACTAAATTTTCTTTAACTTTTATTTTTGAGTTTTTTTTCGAATTCCCCATAGTTTCGCCGCTAGTGCAAAATGTTCTAGAAAGTTGTAGAGCATATAATCCTTGAAAACTTTTGTATTAAACCTTTTCCCGAATTGGCAATAGTTTTTACACATGATTTTAGAAGATCCTAATTGTAGCACTGCGCCATATAATGTACGCATGCGCCTTCTTATTTCATTATGAACATTGAAATATAAATACGGTAGACTTATTCATCATTGGCTTGCTATTTAAAGTTTGTTCCATAAATTAATGTAATGCTTAGTATTTTCTAATTAAAATAACCCTATTCTCTACAGCCTAGCCGGGAAAGTTCTGGGGTGACACAGCCGATTTTTTTTTTCAATTGTGCCTACAATAATTCTAACGGTTAAACCCTTATAGACCAGTATAGAATAATGAGAAAACCGCAGAATATCCATGAATTTTTACTATATTGTCAACCCTATACCCTTTTCTAAAACCTCTATAATAGCTACTTTTTAGTTTGTCTCTTCAAAATATAATTTATTTTCCATTAAAAATTGTAGAATTACAGGTTTGGTTGAGCTTTTGGTCTGAATTTATTAACAAATTCTCTTAAGAAAATGTTTATAACAGGGAAGTGATAAAAGTTACATATTACATATCGCTAAAATACTTAATTAAAAAAATACACAAAACACTTACTTATTATTAGATACTTTCAAAACAATTTGTTTAGCATCAACTGATATATGACTGCGCGCTTTTACTTTATGACAGCCGGCACATCCACATTAATTTCAGGATTAAATTCATCAATTTCAAACTCCATTATATGTACTATACAACATTTAATAACAAATTACACTAGAGCACAAACGGAAATAAAACCAGGTTGTTAAGAATGGTCAGTTCGACCCTGTTAATCATTGCCGTTAAAACTGGGTAATGGTTTACAACAGTACATTTTTAAAAACAAGTCCATTTAAATGTAAGACTAAATTAAGTTATACATAATTGCTAGAGTCGTTTATTCAAATTCGAACAGCTGTCGTTAACTAGGATTGTTTCCGCTGTTTTAAAATGTAGGTATTCCCATTCTACTATAAATTGCAACGAATAATAAATTAGATGAGCCTCGACCAGGGTTGTCAGTCGGTTGGTTGGTTGGTTGAAATATTAATGAACAGGCAGGGTTGAGTGCCCCACCACTGCAGCCTTCGGCTTATTTTATTGACCTGTTCATCTGTTACTCTGTAAAGAGATTAGTGACCTTGTAAAGGTTTAAGAGGTAGGATATTTTGGATCTATCTGTCTATTTACTCATCAGTGCAGATCCTCACACTCATATATCACGTGGATGGACGTTTCATCTTCCTCGTTATAAAGGGTCCTCCTGGAAGATCCTCATTGTATGAAGGTGTTTTCTCAGGGCACAATGATATCAGTTATAAAACCGGTTAGTAGCCTTAAACATACTGTCTCTAATCAATATCTGTTACAGGGATCTAATGGTAGAAAAATCAAACATGGGACAGGGAGGTAGGACTAAAGAGATGCCAACACCCACCATTTGACTTCGGGTAGCAGTAGCAGTAGTTATCAATGAAAGAGGTGAGTCTTTACTTGAATTTATAAATAATCTGGACGTATTAAATATAGGCAATAAACCTACATTTGTCAATTCATCTAGAAAGGAGGTTATAGGTATTACAACAGGTACTACTTTTTTCAGTAATTTTGTAAGAAATTGGCATGTGTCTGAGAAGCCCAACTTCTCAGACCACAGATACATTTTCTTTAATATAGGAGGGCAATCATCTATTCAAGAAACTTATCGTAACCCACGGAAAACTGATTGGGAAGTATATGAAGCAGGCCTGGAAAACAGTTTAATAAGGGCTAAAAGAGAGATAACAAACTCAACAGACCTGGAGATAACAGCAGACCAATTACAGGAAGCTGTTATCTCGGACTACGAAAATAACTGTCGCCTTGTAAGGAAAAGTTCCAACAATGTGCCCTGGTGGAATAATGAATAGCTAGTCATAATTCAAATAAATGTGATGAATAGAGAAATGCCCTAACTGAATACAATACACTGAGAAAATCTAATAAAAGCTCTTAGAAAAAGCACTGTAAGGACACAAATGGAACTCACGAATATGTCAGGCTCCAAAGAATTATTTCCAAAGATCAACAGAGGTCAATAAAGGCTCTTAAAAAAAGAGAACGGAAAATACACCAAAACTGGTGAGAAAATAATGGAAGAATTCTTAAGCGTTCACTTCAGAGAATCATGATCAATAGATTTGTCATACGAGAACTAGTAGGATTCAGAGCTAGAACCACATATGTAGGCCTCCAGAGAGAATTGGCAGATCGCAAAAATACGTGGACAAAATTAAATGCGCAACAGGCTCCTTCTAACCATCTAAATCGCCAGGACAAGATGGCATTCATCCCATACTCCTACTATAGGAGGGTAACACCCTCCAGCACAGACTGTTTGGCTCTAGGGTATATACCCAACAATAAGCGACATATTAAAATCATATTTATATCCAAGCCTGGAAAACTTGGACAGGATATGGCAAAATCTCTAAGAGTCATAAGCCTAATTATGTATTTTTGTACACTAGAAAAACTGATAGACAGACATACTAGGAAAGCTGAAAAACTCGGATATTGAGGCAACGTGCTGCAGGTAGATAGACTGCATGATACGGAACAGGCTAATATGTACATCATTGATGGGGGAGAAAAATATATGAAAAGAGTTTGTTTGCCGTTGCAGAGAGAAGTTTTTCCTCCCCTGCTACGTAATCTGATAATGGATGGGCACTCATATTGAACTTACCTGCCACCGCTTAGCGCCAAAACGCAAATATTCAACAAACTTTAAAGTATTACTAGGTACATACCTTGAAGAGAGGTGTAAAATATCTTGGGGTAATGCTAGATCCACAACTTACCTAGAACCTCTAGATTCAAAAAATACATACGAGACCAGTTGTTACTTTAATGATAGCTGAACGAACGTGTAGAAAAATATGGAGGCTTAATCCAAAAATCATAATCTAGTCAAACAGTCAAACAGCCCTTAAGTTTCTAAGGGGTCCAAAGGTTATATCTAGACTAGTATGGGAACGCGACGAAGAACTTAAGAAATTGGCGACTTACAATAAGGTAACATTATCGTACGTAATTGGTCCAAAGCCAGCGATAAGAGTACCAAAGCGTATGTTCAGGAACCATATCAAATACTGGATCAAGCGACAACATAAATTATACTGGGACAAAATACCCGAACGTAACTGAAAAATTACTTTTAATGAGCAGGAATCAATTACGAATTACCACAGTACATCTCACCGGGCACCTGCCCACCTAATCAAAATGGGCCATACAACGGTGATCTTAAATACAGACAATGCAATAAAGGGTCTGAGAATATACCCACATACTATGCAACTGTGAGGTATTGGATGACAGAAGACAAATAATATATGGAATATAATATATTAAAGAACTTGTAAAAACTAGTATAGGGAACAAGATTAACTGACTGATGGGTGCAGTGGACAAAGAGACAGGAGATAGCGCAATAATCCCATGAGGCTACAGTGGATCCGGTTGATAAACAATAACTCCCAATGAGGTCGTCGCATAACAAATCAAATATGATATGTAAAAAAAATCCATAACTACTTTAGAGTAACAGAAGAAAAACATTCCGCATAATTATGATGGTGGAAAAAACGTGGGACATGTTATGAATAAGTAACCTCATATCTAACATGAGGTAAGTCGCGCATTAAGGGTGGAGTATGACGAATTTCATTATCTGCGCAATCCCTTCATTGTTGACGCTTGCTATACTAGTTTGTATTATTTAATTTTGTTTGTAAACCTAAAAAAACCATTTGAATTTTCGTTTTTAACAAACTTTCAAATTATTTGTCTCAGATAAAATTGAAAATATTTGATTTGTTTTTCGTTTATGTTGACAATTTAAAAATATTTCATTTATATGACATTTTAATTTGATTTGAACTTACCAGGCCAATATTTAATTAGACAATAAAAAATCTTAGTTATAAATTGTATTTTGGAACGTTATTAAGAAGGAGCCATATACAGGGTGATTCACGACCGACGCCACGGAGTTTTATGGCTTAATGGCATATATTCGTCAACTTCTATTGCGGTGGTATTATGTAAGTCAATAAGGACTACATTTTAAAAATATTTTGAAATATACAGGGTGCTCTACAAAAAAGTAACGTATCAAAGTTATGATTTTTTAAATGGCACACCCCGTATATTATTACATTTTCGAACTGTACATAAAAAATAAGCTATACTTTCATAAAGGTTCCCTATACCTACATACAGAGTGTTCTAAGTTATGTCTATTTTAATTAAAATGTAAGGTTTTAGAAAAAAACTAATATCTGCGGATACAACCAATTACAATAAATTTACTCTTAGATTTAATTAAAAGACTGTTTCCTTAGTCTATTTATTGAATCACTGATACATTTTTCTTTACAGGGTGTTTATAATTTTAAGTTCAATTAGTAGAACATTCGCACTGTAATATTCGGCTTATTTTAAATGGAACACCCTATATTTTATAAGCCTATCGTAAAGCTAATTTAATTACCTTTCAACTTTTATAAGGGTTTCCGATACCTAAAAAGTCATGTTTTCAACTTATTTAGATATTTTTGAAATTTGAGTTTTCCTATAACATTTGTACAAGTAAATATCCTCCCAAATTGTCTAATTATTGTCTTTTACCAATATAAGTAATGTAATAATCTATGGCTAATCGACTAGAATGAATCCAACCAACCGCTTCCCCTCAAAAGTATTTCAATAAATGCGTATGACAAAATGACTAAAATACAGTAGACACGTTTTAAAATTAAGACCGTAGTAACATTAATCAAAACATTTATATGAAATTTTATAAACATTGATTCAGATTAAAAAAATACTATAATAACTGTTCTACATGATGCCCATCTTCTTGAGTGCACATTATTAACCTTTTTTCTAATGAATGTCTTACATTTTGTAACATATTAGGAGTGACCGTTTCGAAAGCATTTTTAATTCGTATTTTCATATCATCTGCTGTGGTGGGGGGTGCGGTATAAATTAAATTTTTAATATAGCCCCATAAGGAAAAGTCCATGGGGGTTAGGTCGGGAGATCTAGGGGGTCAGTTAATGGGTCCACCTCTCCCGATCCACTTCTCAGGAAACTTTCTATCTAGGTAATTTCTAACATCAAGTGCAAAATGTGCAGGAGCTCCATCTAATTGCAACCACATCTTTTGCCGAATTGTCAAAGGAAAATTTTATAAAAGTATCCAAAATGTCTCTTTAAAAATCTCAAGAATTTCGGGCCATCTAAATTACCATTGAAAAAATAAGGACCAATAACATGATCGGCAATAATTCCACCATACACATTAATACTCCATCGATTTTGACGATCAGTAGTACTGAATAAATGCTTATTTTCGGTGTCGTAATAATGAAAATTGTGCCGATTCACTAAGCCGTTATTGTGGAATGTTGACTCATCCGTAAATAATACATGTTCAAAAAAAAAATCATCTTCACTAACTTGATCAAGTGCCCATAAGGAATAATCAATACGGTTTTGGAAGTCTGTGCCGTATAAATTTTGATGCATTTGTATATGATAGGGATGGAACTTATGTTTTAGTAAGATCCTACATACACTAGGCTGAGTAATTCCTGTTTGTCTTGCGATGACTCTTGTACTGGTATTTGAATTGTCAATAACGGAACCTAATACCAAATACTCGTTATCATCATCATTTGTAACAGGCTTTACTTTTATTTGTTTCGGATAAGCTACACTGCCTGTATCACGAAATGTTCGAATCAACCTTTCAAAAACTTTTTTATTTGGGTGGTCACGGTCGGGGTACCTTTCTGCGTACACTCTTGAAGCAAGTAAACAATTTTCGTAACATTCACCAATAATTAAAACCATGTCAATTCTTTCTTGTTGTGAATTAACCATGGTAACGTTGAAAATATTTCAGCTTATAACACAGTCCAAGTATAAAGAACTAATGACATTACATTGACAATTTGTGCATAATTGCAACATTTTGACAGCAACGTCAATTTCAAAGCACACCTAATTTCTTTTGGATTATGATATAGTACCACCACATATTAATACATGTTAATCTGTAAATTACAAATATCTGTAATTCTAAAAGCTACACAAAAGATTAAATCTGAAATATCTACTTATCGCCAAAGTCTATTACTACATCAATTAGCAAAAACGCATTAATTAGACATTTTGGGAGGATATTTACTTGTACATTTGTTATAAAGAAAAATCAAATTTAAAAAATATCTAAATAAGTTGAAAACTTGACGATTTAAGTATCGGAAACCCTTATAAAAGTTGAAAGGTAATTAAATTAGCTTTACGATAGGCTTATAAAATATAGGGTGTTCCATTTAAAATAAGCCGAATATTACAGTGCGAATGTTCTACTAATTGAACTTAAAATTATAAACACCCTGTAAAGAAAAATGTATCAGTGATTCAATAAATAGACTAAGGAAACAGTCTTTTAATTAAATCTAAGAGTAAATTTATTGTAACTGGTTGTATCCGCAGATATTAGTTTTTTTCTAAAACCTTACATTTTAATTAAAATGGACATAACTTAGAACACTCTGTATGTAGGTATAGGGAACCTTTATGAAAGTATAGCTTATTTTTTATGTACAGTTCGAAAATGTAATAATATACGGGGTGTGCCATTTAAAAAATCATAACTTTCATACGTTACTTTTTTGTGGAGTACCCTGTATATTTCAAAATATTTTTAAAATGTAGTCCTTATTGACTTACATAATACCACCGCAATATAAGTTGACGAATATATGCCATTAAGCCATAAATCTCCGTGACGTCGGTCGTGAATCACCCTGTATACTATGTGTCCCAAAAAGGTTTTTATTATGGATTCTTAAGAGGCACGCACACCACGTTACTTTATTGGTTAGAAAATTACACAAGGAAAATGTTCTTGTATTCTAATAAATTGGGTGTAAAAATTGTTTTCCCAGTATTTTTTGGTTAATGTTAAATAATCTTACCCTCTATTCCATTGTTTTCGGCGCAGAACAGGGTAGAGCGTCATAAAACATAATTATACGTTTTTGGGCGGGAGCTCGCCTAATATAGCAACCAAAAATATGCGGAATTTTTCATGATATTTAAAATATTTATCAGAAGAGCGCCACTGTGCAACTTTTTCAAACTTATCTAGAGAAAAAAGTTGACAGTCGTATCACTTTTACTAAAAATAATTTAAAAAAAGTGCCATAGACGCGCTCTAAAGAATTAACTACAGAATCTATTTAATATTAACGTCCAAAAAACGATTTCAGTCAAGGGTGTTGACGCTACTTACGATGAAATTATTCTTTATAAAAGTTGGAGCTTAATTTAAAGCATATTATTAACATTAAAAAAAATACCTTGAATTTGGTTCAAGAGTAAAATACCTACCTTTATTTAAAAAAAATGTTAATTACAACGATTGTTTCGAAACAATATTTATTTTTTTATATTATCATCAAGCTTGTTTAAAATAACGAAGTAATCATCCTGTATATACCGCTGAAGAAATAGCTACAGAAAAAGCAATAAAATAAATCAAACAATACTTGTATCAAAAATCTGTTTCTAGTGCTTTAAATAATTTTTAGTTTAAATAATTACAGAAATTAATATGTGACGAAAATATTTAAATAAAAAATAATAACTTTTTATTCCATTATAAAATTATCACTTTATCAGAAACGAAGGCAAAACGTGGCAACATAGTTAACCAGTGACATTGAACCGCGAGGTTACTTCTATCAATCTGTGTCATTGTTAGTACGTACGGTTTTTTTTTTATCTAAAATCATATTGTAAGTTTGAAACGTATAACAAATCTGATAAATATTCCTTGTAAAACATGTTTACTTTAAAAACGCGTGATCCTAACCCAACATCGATAATAAAAAATCTTGTGGGGTTAATAGACAGTGTTTAAAGGTAGTTAACATCGATTGACCTGTATAAAATAATAATCATACTGACCTGTGTGGGTTTCGTTCGGTGTTATAATATAATTATTGGACATGCAACTGCAAATAACAACATTTAGGCCACCGTTTAGGAATATGTAAAACCAACTTAATAGTATCTCTTTTATGTCAGAGATATAAATGATATGAGGCAATGTTGCCAAGAATAAATTTTTGTAAGTAGATTTTATCAAGTCGAATCAGAAATTTGGCGCATGAGAGCTAGAGCGAGAAAAATATAAGATTTTTACCATGACAAATCGAGATTTTGAGTTTTTTCTAAAATAATTCTTATATGTATACAGCATGTCTCAAAAATGAAAATTTTTGTAAGTGTTATATAGTGTGTCACAAGTTTACGAAAAAAATTGTTGTATGTGTGTGTACATATGTTTCAAAAATGAAAATTCTTGTAAATTGTATATAGTTTGTCCCAAAAATGAAAATTCTTGAGTTATATATATACAGTATGTTCCAAAATGAAAATTAGTAAGTTGTATACAATATGTCCCAAAAATGAAAATTATTGTACGGTGTATACAGTATATCCCAAAAATGAAAAATCTTGAAAGTTATAGGGGAACCTGCGGGGCAGAATGGCATACCGAGGCACAACGGCACACCCTCTCTAAAACCGTTCATTTGAAAGTATATTTTATGTTACGTTCGGGGCGGAACGGACCGGGGCAGAATGGTCATCATTACAATAAATATAGATATGTATTGGTTTTTTTTGCGGGAAACAGGGAGAGGTCTAAAAGTCTAATGGCAAGTACTCTTTTTCAGATGGTTAGGACACATGTAAGAAAAACTCAGCGGCAGACATAGGGTATTGAAACTATGGAAAATGCCGTTCATGCTGTTGTTAACGGTGAAATGGGTTTAAAAAGGTGTCTTTCCAGTATTTTGTTACTCATTCAACGCTAAAAAGATGAGTTCGGAAAAAATGGAAAGTGAGTCTTTTAAAATTGACAAAATCAAAGGAAAATTCCAAAAAGTTTTTACTGCCGATCAAGAGCTGGAGCTTGTAGATTACTAAAAACTATATAGTTCCGATTATTTGGATTTACTTTGAATGATTTCCAACGACTGGCGTTTCAACTGGCCGAAGTAAATAATTACTATCTACTGACAGTTACTCTCATAAGTTTAATGTCATCATTAAATGGCTGGACCAGACTGGATGGAGAAGTTCTTATCTAGGCACCCAATATTAAGCTTACGAAATCCCGAAGCTACGTCTGGTGCTTGAGCCATGGGCTTTAATCGCGTTGCGTTGTGCAAATTTTTTAAGCTACTATCTGAAACGGTCGACAAATACAAGCTAACGGGGGATCGTATCTACAATTGTGATAAGACCGGTATCCAAGTTAATTCTAAATCTTAGTCCAAAATTATTGCTCTGAAAACAAAGCGCCAAGTCGGTGCTCTTACTTCGGCCGAGAGAGGAGAGACGGTAACAGCACTAGCAGAAAGTTCTCTGCAGCAGGGTCCTTTATACCACCGATGTTGATATTTCCCCGAAAAAGAAGACAGCCTTCTTTTGAAATAGGATTACCTCCTGGATCAAGAATTATTTTTAATTTGGTTCAAACAGTTTATACAATTTTCAAACGCAAACAAAGAAAATCACCAGGTTCTTTTCATATTAGATCGTCATTCTACGCATACAAAAAGTCTTGCTCTAATTAATATGGCTCGCGAAAAGGGTGTAGTTTTTGATGCCTACCTCCTCATTGTTCGCATAAAATTTAATTGTTAAGAAGTAATCACTTAAAGGTTATCACGTTATAATAAATTTTAACACTTTTTGTAGCTGCTTATCTAGAAGTAGCAAGCATGAAAACTGCAATAAATGGTTTTCGTAAAACCGGAATATGGCTTGTTGATGATCTTGTGTTTGCTGATTCTGACTTTATGCCGTCCGCTACATCTGATATAACTATACAACTTACGTTACAGGTGACAGTGCGAGGGAAAATTCATTACCGGAAAATATTAATGATATTTAAGTCAATGATCAACCTCACTGTTCAAGTGATCAACCCCAATGTTCAACTACCAAACTCCAAAGTTCAATAGATGCGTCTACTCCTAAAAATGATCCAATAAATACTGAAACAGCACTGAATGATGCTGGAGACGCAAAGAATAGTAGTTTCAATTGTAAGTCTCCAACAGATATTATGCCTATACCAAAGGTTTCTTAAACCACGAAAAGAATTTCAAAGAAAAGAGGTAAGAAGGTGATTGTCTCTTCAACCCCATATAAGGAGGAGTTGGAAGCTATCATTTCTAAACAAGAATTAAAAAAAAAAGAAAAAATCCAAAGAAAAATTGAGAGTAGTCCATACCTCAAGTCGAAAAGAAGTTAAAACTAGATAAAAAATTTGATGTGGCCATCACATGACCTCTCGCCATGTTTGAATCAAAAATTTACACGGTGGCACAAAAAAGTATGAAAAAAGTTTACTTTTTTGTAAATCTGGCAACAATGGCAAAAGTTTCTAAAATTTTAATGCGATGAAAATAAACTATAGGGTATACAAAATATATGTGTAAAACTTTATTGCCGTTTTGTATAATAATGGCGTCATCACCCATAGCAAGTGCCTCTTCCGGTTGTCCGATTGACACCAAAATCTAATCAGATCTAATCTAGGGTATAAGAATCGTGTATGCAAAATTTCAAGTTTTTTAATTCAGTAGTTTTTGAGTTATCGTTACTACAACATCCATCCAAACACACACACACACACACTAACACACACACACACACACACACACACACACACACACACACACACACACACACACACACACTAACACACACACACACACACACACACACACACACACAGAAATCATCGCGAAAATATTAAAATCGTATTCTAGGGACCCTAAAACGTGTTTATCCATTGAAAACTCACTACCCAATTTTTAGCATGATTCCTATACCTCTCTTATCTGAAGGGCGAGAGGTAAAAAGGGAAAAGAGAAACAAGTTGTTCGCGCTACAATTGCTCAAAATATTAAAAAATATTTCAAAGTTCGTTCGAACATAGAAGAGGGTTTCTCGACTGACAATGAAACTGATGACTGCAAAGAATTTTATTCTAAATCTGTAGAGGGTTGGATAGCATGTTCCAATTGTAAAAATTGGGCCCATAATTCTTGTGCAGATGTAGATAGCGACGACGACGAGTCTGCCCTCGTTTGTAAGATATGCAAAATAGTTTGCTTTTTATATTTTTAATTGTAATATTAATATAAAATATGTATATAAAAACGAGTTACTGTTATTTTTTCTCTTAGATGTTAATTAAGTATCAAACAATGCTTTGAACCTAATTCGGTCTCGAAATTTGAGTATACCTTTGAAAAAAGGCTTTCAAAACGTTAGGTATGCCATTCTGCCCCAGGTTCCCCTACAGGGTCTCTAGATACCTCTCGTAAAATTGGACAAAATGATAAGAAATGAAGGGTCCAACATATATACTTTTTGAAATACAGAGTGTTAAAGTTATAAAAAATTAAATGATTTTATTTGATAACTTTAAAATGGATGAATATATTGATTTGAAATCGGGCAGGTTTGTTTTAAATGTACACAAGGGCATATTTTAATGAAAAAAACATGTTTCCGTTCTTGATCCAGTGGTGTGTATTTGGAAAATATGTCACCTTTCCCCTCCCATTTTTTACGCCCTGGCGGTTGAATCTATTTTTATTGTATTGCGCAATGATTTTCACGTAAAAAATGCATAACCTTTACATATCGAAAAATTTATATTGTAGATATTTAATGTTTTTATGATGTCTGGAAGATCACTTTTGACATACAATATCGTAGACTAGCAGGCTGTAGATGTCAATGATGAAATTTGTTTGTGCAAGTCGAATGCACTTTTTGTTATGACGGATTATACTTATGAAGAAATGACTAATATGCAGCTAATTTATGGTGAAGCCAGAAAGTATGGTAGACATTCCGAGCGCTTGTATAGAGAACGATATCCAAATCGACTTAGATTTCGATGTCACATAACATATGCTCAAATTGAGAGGAGATTGCGTGAATTAAAAAAAAAAAATTGAAATTTACTAGGTAGCGGTAGAAACCGAACTGTAAGAACTGTGCAATTAGAGGAGGCTATTCTAAACCGTATTGAAAACAGACCCGATTTAAGCACTCGAACCATTGGCAAATCATTAAATGTAAGTAACTTAACTATATGGAAAGTTCTAAATGAACAACAGTTGTATCCTTATCCAAGTTCAGGCTATAAAACCAACAGGTTATCCTGAAAGAGTGAAATTTGCCAATTGGCAAAAATGTTTAGAAAATAGGAACTTTACCGAATTTGATTTATTTACTGATGAATCCAAATTTACACGTGAAGGAATTTTCAATTCAAGGAATAGCCATGTCTGGAATGAGGAAAATCCATATGTTTTTCGACATCACAGATTTCAGGAAAAGTTCTCTATTAACGTGTGTGCTGGTATTCTTGGAGATTGTATAGTGGGTCCATATTTATTATCTGATAAACTCAATGTTAATATTTATTGTAATTTTTTAAGAGAAACATTGCCTGATTTATTAAACGATGTTGTACCATTACATATTAAGGCAAGTATGAATAATGTATGATTTCAGCACGATGGGGTATCTGTACATTATTATCTAGCAACCAGACAACAATACGGAAACAACTGGATCCAACACGTGGCCTGCGAGGTCAGCAAGAATCCATGCAGCTACAGAAATTATTTCTGGCAATCGCGATTATTTCCAACGTATGCGATTTTCAATGAGAAAACGTTGCAGATTATAAACGTAAATGGACAAAATTTTGAACATCTTTTGTAATTTGTTGATTGCTTAGTAAAAAATTATGTTGGCATTGCATATTATTCAATGTCATTTTAAAGTTATCAAATAAAATCATTTAATTTTTTAATATCTTTAACACCCTGTATTTCAAAAAGTAAATATGTTGGACCCCTTATTCCTTATATCATTTTGTCTACAGACAAACTTTGTAAGCGTCATTTGGAAACACCCTGTATATACAGTATGTTCCAAAAATAAAAATTAGTAAGTTGTATACAATATGACCCAAAAATTAAAATTCTTCTGCGGTGTATACAGTATGTTTTAGAAATGAAAATTATTGTACTATGTATACAGTACGTCCCAAAAATGGTACCCTACTCATTGAATTATATCGGATCTTACAAAATTTATTTTTCATGTTCAATAGTTAGGGTGATACCTCTAGATCCAAATAGATTTAGCTACATTTTATACGAATTAGTAGTATATAATTGGGACGTCAGCAAATTGGACTATTCAATAATAATGAATGCTTTTCATTTGTATTTAAAAATAAAAATAAATTATTTGCACGGGCCTAAACTATCAGATATTTATACACTCAAAATATATTACAACTACATAAATCGTCCATTTGTACATTAAAAAGGAAGTAATGAGATAATGATCCCGTCTGCGTGTCTGTCTGTGTAGGCGTTTTCTCATAAACTACTGGGTCAATTGACACCAAACTTGATATACAGACACCTTGAATCAATGGAGTCAAAGTTCAAATTAAAAAATCAATTTATTATTCGATTTTTACTTTCCCGCTACATTCACTATATATGTATACAATAGTATATACAGGGTGCGGGGCATCATATACGAAACGGAATTTAGTGCCTCTAAACCATAAGAATTTGAAAAAATATTTATAAATGGAACATCCTATATATCATCACATTTTTGAATTTATGTGAAAAGTAATGCCTGTTTCTTAAAGATTCCCTATACCTATCTCGAAATACAGTATTTCACAAAAAAAAAAGAATAACGATAAAACAAGTTGGCGTAAAAAAAGTTGCTTTGGATCAGTTGATTTGAAGCCTTTGGGCAACTATTATACATAAAGAAATGGTTACCTTAAATTGAACACCTGTTTTTTTACCCTATCTGATATAGTAAATAATTCCCTTTTAAACTGTATTAGGGTTCCCTATGTATAGCCGGGTTTAGTATCTTTCACGTAAACGGCTTACATGTCCCTATCTTAACTTTTTAAGTTCTACTTGATGGCATAAGAACATAATGTATACAGGGTGATCCAAAGTACACACATTTTGATCACCCTGTACACACTTTGTTCTCATGCCACCAAGTAGAACTTAAAAAGTTAAGATAGGGACATGTAAGCTATTTTATCCGATTTTATGTCGTTATATCATTTAACATTGAAAAAATGCGATTTTCAATTGTCTATAACTTCAAAACTAATAAGTTTAGATTGTAAATGTCATAGGTTTTTGAAATCAGCTTCTCAGGACAAATCTAAAAATGTAAGAAAATAACAAAGTAAAATAACAAAGTTGATGTTCACTTCCGGTATAGCCGAAAGTAGCTGGTTGCTCTAAATATTTTAGATCGATTGGGCATCCCGGAAAACTTCAATCACCCTGTATATGTGCAAAAATAAAAAATAACCCGACAGGAACCGTCCAAAAAAATAAAGTTTTCTGAAGTTAATCTACACATTTACAGATAGGGTAAAAAAATACTATTTGTTCTATTTAAGATAACCATGTTATCTAATTTAGCAATGATATTTCACACTTTTTGGAACACCTTATACATTTCTACATAATAGTAAGTATTGCAAATAGTTACCCAAAGGCTTCAAATCAACTGATTCTAAGCAATTTTTTATACCTACTCGTTTTATCGTGATTATTTTTTTTGTGACATACTGTATTTCGAGAAAACAGAAGACCATAAAAGATTTATTGAATCTTTAAGAAAGAGGCATTATTTTTTCACGTAAAATTCGAAAATGTCATGATATACAGGGTGTTCCATTTAAAAATATATGATACGCCGAATTGTTTTGAACCACCCTGTATATTTATAAATATTTTTAAAATGTAGCTTATATTGACCTACATATATGCATATAAAAAGTTTTTTTCAAATTCTTACGGTTTAGACACTAAATTCCGTGCCGTATGTGGTGCCGCACCCTGTATAAGGCATATATAGGGAATGTATTGTTGTCTGGTAAAAAGCCGATCTCGAGATTTTGACTTTTCTTTACGTTTCTAGGTCCCCTGAGTCCAAAATAGCTAGTGAGATTTTTGACAAGAACAAACGCAGAGAGTTCCGCAAAAGCTCACAAGTTACACAAAATTGCATTTCGTAACATATTGCTTACAAGAATTTTTCTAATTTAGAAGTAATAAAGAAAATAATGAAATATACTTGATAAAAATTGTGAAAACATAAATCTAGTCTCTTTGCTGCTGTCACTTCATATCAGTTGTCAGTTTGACATTTTGTAATAAGACTGAAATATTTGGTGAAACATCTAAAGCCGGAGTCTCATGCGTCCGTTTTCCGACCGTCCGATGGTACGACGGAGCTCCTATTGGTTGAAAAATTTCCCGCCTTTTTTTATCCGAATATTTTTAACTTTTTCCGTTTTCGGATCGTTTTTAACCTCACTTTTTAACTGTCTGACTGGTGAAAAGTAAACAAAACAATAAACTAATAAAAATAATTATTCGGTTTGCGTTTTAACTAGTCGATAATGGAACTCCAAATTCAAATAAAGCATCGAATCAATAATATCTTGCTTTTGTCGCTTTTGTGGACAAATAAAAATGAAAGTAAAAACAGAAAAAAAAAACAAAAAGATTTTGGGTCAGGGATTTGGTTAAACATCGGAAAACTTTCCACAACTTGTTAGAAGAAATTTGCTAAAAATCATTGGTCCTAGATTAAATAAGATATATTGTGAACGTGATTACAATTACAACCAAATAAATAAATTATTGTGTGTATTATAATCCCAAATACAACTGTCAATTGGGTCCTTTTTCGGATACGATTTTCGGATAAATGAGACTTGGATTTTATTTTTATCCGAAATTCAGTTTTTATCGGATATCGGATCGACGGAAAACGGACGCATGTGACTCCGGCTCAATGCAAGTATGTCGTCGGGAATTAATTTAAATAATTGCAATAATTATGTTGTCAATATTTATAATAATTAGTTATTTTATAATCTTGTGTTTTACCAGTTAAATAAATAGAATTTCTTTTTGTCACTAATTTTGAAATCCATTTTTCGTCACCAGTTATAGTTCTTCCATTCTCAGTTTGAGGACACGTGCTACTATAAAAGTCACAAATGATTGTGGGCGGCATGCCGACAACGGGGGTGCATATAAAATTTGTATAGGCAGAAAAATGAAGTAATAAATAATATCATTCCTTATACAAAAAAATTGTACAGTTTCTTATAAGACAAATAATAATTTAGGTAAATACATTAAAAATAATAAAACAAACTCAAATAATTCAAAAGTCAGGTGTTTATATAAACTAAATTGTGCAGATTGTCCTAAAACATTCATCGGGAGAACGTATGGAAATTTCAAAACTCGTATTTCACAATAAAACAATAAAACAGATTCTAGTTATTCCAATCATTTAATAGAAGAAAATCACTCTGAAATTTTACATACGAAAGAAAGGGGCTGAAATTAAATTATTTAAATTCGGCATCATCAATATTATCATCCGTATTATTTAGTTCTAATTCATTTGGCGATGCCAATTCAATTTCCGGCGCTATTTCAATACATTCCACCATTACATCATCTCCAAATGCTGTTTTAAATGGTCGCCAAAACACCATTTTAATTATACAATCCTTAATAAACTAGTATTAACACACACTACCCCTATAATAACCGACTTGAGGGTTACACTGTTCGTAGAAAAGTTATGGTCAATTTTTCCAAGAAGTGGTTTTACGATAGCAACAAACCCTTAGAAACTACTGTTTAAAAGATTTATAACCCATTGTATTTATCCGCAAAGACCGGCTATTGCCAAGTTACCAAAATTTTCATGCATAAGTCGAATTTTTATATTTAACGTGAATTTTATCATTGGTGGAACTAATTAATTATAATATAACACTAATACACTTATATCTATATATTTACCAAAAAAATACACTATCTGTCTAACAGCGTCACTAACTAAAATTTTACTGGAATAACGAGAACATTTTTTAAGAAAGAATTTTAGAAAATAAATGTGACAACCTCGAATGATTTCAGCCACCTCAAACTGAGAATGGAAAAACTATACATAATATTTTACTTTATGTAACTAGTATGTAACAAAAAGTAAAACGTTTCATAACGTCTATCAGTTTTAAAAAGTATCACTTTATATGTCAAATTTAGAGAAAACCCATATGATGTAGTGGTTGGCGTTGTAAGGTAAAAAAAATGTTTGTCAATTTTGTCCATTTTGTTTAATTGGAATTTTTGATTTATTTAGAGCAGTTGTTAAAACTTTACATAAAATTTTCACAGTTCCTAAAAAAATTATTTTATATGTATTTTTTCTTAATTTCTATCGCAGAATGATAACGAGCTATCAAATTTTATTTTTATTTTTAACTGCTTATTTCTTGTATAAATATATGTGGAAGGGCCTTAACTAAAATTTAATCGACACGTCTCGCAGAGCCCTCTTCCGTACAAAAAACATAATAAATTTAGGTCAACTTAAACGTTAACACCTTGACGACCAACGTCCAGTATACAGCACATGAGGCTTTTTCGTAGAGTTTACTGCACACATAATATAACGTATTTAAATGTATTTAAAATTTCGCGTGGGAACTTCGGCTCAACTAATTTATTTCGTTGGTTCCCAGGGTGAGAAAAAATAAAAATCTGCTTTTTTGGCGCCATTTGACGCGTTTTTACAGGTGGGGGAAAGAACTAACCCATATTTCCACCAAGTACATTCAATACGAGAAAATAAAAGTCCTGACAAGAATAGTAATGGAGAATCTTATGACAGTCGGAAACGGGTCTGACGAAAATAGCAACAATGGCGACCATCAAGCACTCGATCCCCAATAAGCTCTTCATCCAGAGATCCCAATAACGATAATGAGTGGACAGATATGGATGACTACCGGCCAGATATCCCTTTTTCTGGAAACAAAAAATCAATTTACAAGTAAGCTGATAAACCATATGATTATTTTAAAAAGTTTTTTTAATGAGGAAATAATTTAAGGTAATGTTCGAGAAACTAACAGACGGGATCAAAAACTGTCTAAAAGTAACACAACAAGTAAAAGGGCAAGAAAGTGGGTAGATGTTACTACTTCTGCCAAATTGGAAAAGTCCAAGCGATTGTATAAAATCAAACCAATCATAGATATTGTTTTACACAATCCGAAGACTACTTTTTCCAGAAAAATCAAAAAGTTCACGCTTTTTCTGTCGTAAAAAAACTTATTGCTGACAATTTTTATACAAGTGTCTCTTAGGCTGAGTACTTGATAAAGAAAAATACTTACATAATATAAGAGAAAATAGAAAATGGAATCCTAAAGAACTTTTGAAGAAAAAATTAAAAAAGGAGAAGCTGCTTTTAAATGCAAAGGCCCAGTTTTATTCGTAAACTGTAAATATAGCGTATAATAAGTACTAAACATAAACATACTATGGTTGAAAATATAAGCAAACGTGGTAACAAAAAAATTAAACCGCAGTGCATTAGACTATGTGGGGGAATCAATAAATCATATTATTCGACGCTTAGAAAAACTATCTGCTGGTATAAAAAAATTTCTTCCACTTATTTGACGTGTGCTTGTAAAATAGTTGTAACGCGTATAAAAAAAACTACCTAAGTTAAGCTTGTTAAAATAGAAAAGAGGTACTGAGAGATATATTAAAAAGCTTACGTCTAAACGATACAGCTATTGGTCAAAATACAAAAAATAAAATGTTTCATTACTTAGAACCCGTTCCAGCTACCGAAAAAGAGAAATGAGCAATGAAAATGTTTTTAAAATAAAAAGTTTATAGCAAAATGTTTTTTTATATAAAATAGGAAAAAGGCAGGATCATCTTAACTGGACGTTGGTCCCTGAGGGTGAAACTTTCAGATACCGACATCCCGTTAACTGGACGGAATTTTGGAAAATATTGAGTGCAAGAAATATTATATCTAACAACCATACCACACATAAAAATATTATTTTTTTACTATTACTCACTACTTTCGGTGGTTCCTCAGGACGTTCCGTATTTGGACTCTCGGTCGTCAATGTGTTAATACAGAACCTTCAGAAATGATTATATCCCACGTGACCAATTGGTAGAACATAAAAAAATATCCCTAGACATCATCCAGTGTTGGAGATAATTTTAATACGTATATAAATATAATTCAACGGACTAAAATTGTTTGATCTTTTCTAAAAATCTACCTGTTTATGGCGCTAAAACTGACACCGATTTGTTAGTAATATAGGTCTTCCACTATATGTGCCTTTGCAAATGAAATTTTTTCTTCAAAATGGCGAATAATGTTTTGTTTATGTTGACGAAAAACATCATAATGAAATTGAACATCTGAAAAATGCTCTATAAAGTGGTCTATACATATTTCGAATATTCTACCAGATGCTCTTAGTAGAATTCCCCTCAACAATCAAGATTTAGAGAACTCTAATGAAATTTTTGTTATTGATATTTTACCTAAAAAACTGATCAGCTTATATTGAATTTTTTTATGCGCGAGAATTTAGTCATAAGATTGATATTTAAAAACATATATTAATTGTATATACAGGGTTTACCGAAATGCTAGTTTAGCTACTTCATTTTGTAAATTACTATAATATTGCGAAAACCAATAAACCTCAGGTTTGATAAATTCCTAATAACTTAAAAACAAACGGCCAGATTTATTTTAAAAAATGAAATGCTACAGGTCATTAATTGAAGAAAAACAACATTTCGTAAAGTTTAAAAAATTAGATGCAGACCCGAATATTGGGCATTGAAATCTGATTTTTTTCCAAAATTGCTTCAAACACGATACTTTAGCAGTACGGTTATAACAGATTTATAGCTAAAGATGATAACGCATTTACCTACAATAACGCATTTACCTATAACGCATTTACCTACAACTTGTTGTAAAAGATATTTTGCCCAAGAAGTATTATTCTTTATATGCCTACAAGGTGTTTCAAATATTACGTACCTGCGGGGTATACAGTCCGTTTCTATTATCATGTCTTAACATTAAGGTACCAAGACAATTAAATGAGTAAAAAGTTAATTATTCTATAGGGACTCTCTCGGTTTTCGAGTTATATATGGAAAACAAAAAATTCTATTTTTGGTTTTTCCGCATAGAATTTTTATTTCACGAATTATCAAAAAATGGAATAGGAAAGTTTTATTATCATCAGTGGCAATAATTTTTAAATATTTCTCTCCTACTAATATTAGCAGAATACTACACAGTGTACCCAGTCAACAATTTTGGGAAGATGGACCTCCTGGAGGATCTGGAAATACTCCGTGAGATGAACTTAAACTCTGTCAACTGCTTAATTACTTAAATTCACCTTAATTGTAAATTCAGTCCTTTATTTAAAACTCTATGGGAATCTCAACAATTAAATTAAATATCTCTCACTACTATACATACAATTACTTAATCACAATTTAGTTCAGTATTCATCTACACTTTTTATAATTTACTAACTCTATTCACTGATTTCGTTAACTTATTAAAATATTTATTTTCGAACACGTTGGGCCAGTTGACGTGAAAATGGATTTCTAGCAGCAATACTCTTCAACGTGTGAACCTGGTTTTAGAATAAGGTTCTCCAGTTTCACAGCTATTTCGTAAAAGGCAAATAAATGTGTCTCTCTTTAGCTGTGTTTATGCCTAATGTGGGATTATGTATAAACTTACTTATCTTTTCTATCATTTTCATCTATAAATCTCCTTTCTTTACTACTTCTTTATTTACTCTTCTTTTCGACTATACTACAGGTCCAGTCATCTGAATACCAAAATATGTTCTTTATTTTTTATTCTTTATTCTTTATTTACTGTTCAAACAGGTTTGCACCCAACTACAGAACAGTTCTATGAACAGTATAAAATACATACAGAAATACATACATATCATCAGAGTACACATTAACAGATTAAAAAAAAATACAAAAAAAGAAATAACAATTAGTTTCCCAAGAAGTACGTCTTTATGGCCGAAATACTAATATTAAAGATGTCAAGCTGGTAATTCACTGTGTTACACTTTGAGCACATTTTATGTAAGGGAGAAAATTTTAAAATATTAGTTCGGGGAGTGGGAAGGTTTGACATGTTCTGGATGCTATTCTTGGAACAATAAAATCGAGTTTCTACAGAAAATTTGGATCGTTAAGTTTGTTACTGATGATTTTGTGTAAAAAGATTACTGAATGACAGTCTCTCCGGTGGCTTAATCTATTTACTTTGTGTCGGGAAAGAAGTTCAGTGTTGCTGATAGAAAGTGGTGGATAAACATGTTCTATTCTAAATGACAGGAGTTTTAGAAACCGCCTTTGTATTGATTCCAATTTTTGGATATGAGTATCATAAAATGGGCTCCAAATTATATCCGCATACTCAGTTTTTGATCTAACATATGCATAATATAATGTTTTCATGGTTTCCGGATGTGCAAAATATCGGGAGTTCCGTGCTATAAATCCATACATCTTGTTGGCAGCAGAATAAACAGTGTCAATGTGAGCAATAAAGGAAAGCTTTCTATCAAACGTAACACCCAGGTCGGTAAAAGTGGAAGGTCGCTCAAGGACAGAATTATTAATTTTATACTCAAAATTAATACAATCAGTCTTTAGTGTGTACGACATTACTTTACATTTACTTGCATTAAGAGATAGGTTATTATTTAGACACCAAATTTCAAGACGTTCCAAATTTTGAGAAAGTCTTTCACATTCAGAAATACTATTAACTTGACAGTAAATCTTCAGGTCATCCTCATATAATAGGCAATTTACGTCCAGTGTATTAACGATATCGTTGATAAAGATGTTAAATAGTAGAGGGCCCAGGTTGCTGCCCTGCGGAACACCAGAAGTAGCCAAGTACTCAGGCGACTTGGAGCCGTTAAAAACTACACACTGTTTCCTATTACTGAGATAAGAGCCATTGAAAAGAAATAAATTGATGGTGGTAGTGAAGACACGAACGTCGTATCGAAGATTTATTATTACAGTATAACAGCACTTTTTAGATACAAAAACTTTCCGTTCGCATTTTTTGATATTTCTTGAAATATGTGGAAAAAATCAAAAATAGAATTTTTGGTTTTCCTTGTATAAATCGAGAAAAGTGAGAGTTCCTGTAGATTTTTTCAACCCAAATTACCAAAATACCCGTTTATCCAACTTTGATCACAAATATCTCGAAAACTGGTCATAGGATTGAGTTGAGCCCATGGAGACATTTAATCAGAACGTCAAGATCTACAACATACTGAAATTTAAAAAAAATTGGCCGAAAGACATTTTCTATAAGAGAAATGAGTGGTCCTGTGTCCCCAATACCTCTACCGTTCTACTAATTGTGTAAAGTGGAAAAAGTTAAACTAAATCTCAGATAAAAAAAATAATATATAATTGTCATGACCCACCCACTTCAGGTCACATTGGTTTTTATAAAACATTATCTAAAATACAAGAATTATATTATTGGCCAAAAATGAGATCGGACATTTTAAAATATGTAAAATATTGTGCAGTTTGTCAGGCTCAAAAGATGCCAACAATAGTTCTACAATGTCCATTTACTAGAAGTACTCGTGGAAATTCATACCTTTTAGTTGTAAGAGATTGTGTTCTAAATATACTCTACTTTTCCCTATTCACAATGCTACAGCTCCTACAATAACAAAAATAATGGAAGAACAAATCTTTTTAGTTTCCACATATAAAGTATTCCAAAAATGTCTTGCTCAGATGTAAACATCTTGACACACTCACTGTATAACAAATTAAGAAACATTTTCTAGTACCAAATCGGTTAGTTCTGAAAAAAACTCTTGATTGAAATAAATTATTGCCAAGTAAAATATAAAACGAGTAATAATAGAAAAGTCGTCAAATGCGCATGTGACTCTTATTAAGTTTAACATTGATAATGTAACTAAATCAGGCCCTTTCGATTGATTTTCGGCATTTTTAGCGACGACCAGATCACGTGAGAGACAATCATTTCTAACGGCACAGTAGTATATATAAGTAAAGCAATAAATTTGATCAAAAATTAATAATAAAATATTTGTCCATATGGTTCAAACTTTTGAAGACTCATTTACTTTCTTTGGTTAAAAATAAAATCAATTTAAAAAGATATCTGGAAATAAACTTGCTAATTATATGCCCAAATGTATTTTTGACAATTTAGATGATTATGATCTTATTGTATATCGATTAATAATCCACACCTACATTTTTTGCACATGAGCTTTTAATTATTTTGACCTTGGCAATATTTTTTTTTAATAATTGTGTTTGCCAATATGATTATACTACTGAAAAGGTTAATTTATTATTTACCTATTACCCATCATTTCGGTTTAATGAGCATGGATTGTGTGTATTTAAATTATTCAACTGGCAATCAGTAGTTAGAAAAATATATAATTACATTTTGTGTAGAAAATTGAAGCAAATATAGATGCATTTTAATAATAACGAGTGCATATTTGTTTTGAACATAAATAAATAAATAAGAGAGCAAAATAAAAAAATATTATTTACTTTTATCCTGGAAATAATCTTGATGTGCACCACATGTATGAAAATTTTCGACATTTTCCACGCATACTTTAAAATTATACATCATATACAGTTAAACCGATTAAGATTAAAAATTTTTTTTTAAAAATTTGTGATAAAGAAGAATGTGATTTTTTTCGTTAAACTGCGCGATTTTAATTGTATCATTTATATTCTTGTAATTATTATTTATAGAATAAACTGATAATCTACATAATTTCTTGTCCAAGGATAAGGCCAATAAATTTCGTTTATTACGTATCAACTTTTTATTGTTCAAATAAGCAAATATAAATCGCTGCCTTGAATTAACTGCTATATTTAGCCAATACTATAATTAACAGTAACAATTAAGTAATGTTAAATACATATAAGGGGCGTTGACATTATTCTAGTCTCGACTAGACTATGTTACGATGTATACAATAGACGGAAAAATACCAGTGCTTATAATAATTTTTTGTGCTGACGAAGGTCAATAAAACGAGAGTAAGTGTAATGAGCCAATTAAATACTTCAAGTAGGCATATTTTTTAACCAATATGTCTTAAATGTAATATAAAGAAAAACTTTATAGTTCTATTAATGAAAGAGTCTAGAGAGAAATCCCGAAATCCCAATTTTTAACTTCATTACTGTCTTTAAAAATACCAATAGTCCTCAGACGTAGAAAGTGAGAAGGAGAATCTTTTAAGGACACCCCATGCTATGTTCTATATGTCTATATGCCAGACTTTCCCTTGTTCGTTCTTTTATACAGAAGCAGGGACATACCTGCTAAAGCCTACTCAGTACTATGTCCTTGAGCTGCTTCTGTTTCTACAACCCTTTTATAAAAGTGGTATCCTTTTTAAGGTTAGTGAGGGGTTTTTCTTCTAGTACAAGAGCCCATGACCAAAAAGATGCATGATCGGTTTACGGGCAAAACCGTTTTAAATCTTTAGGTTCTACAGCCTGAATCGGACTAGGTAGACAGTAACGGTCAGAAATAGGCAGACTGTATTATTGTATTATGTCTGATATTTCAAATGTACATAGATTGTACATAGAAAGCAACATGGTTCATTTTTTTAAAAAACTTTTTGCATACTGTTTTTAAAAAATTTCACTGTCACTATGGCAAGAACGGTTGTTGTTACCCCCTCGCGGCCCTCGCTTATACAACAGGCTACTATGACCTTTAAACGAGAACAAAAACTTACAAAATTAAAAATGACCACCCTTAATAGTATAGCTATGCCGGTTCTGCGCCACGTCCATCCAGTTCCATCATCAATCCGAAGAAGTAGCCTCCCCTAAGCTACCCCTATCCAAAGTGAAGATACCCTTAGAAGAGAATAGATTAGCTTAGCCTCGTTTAACCACCCCTAAATGAAGTAGATAAGGCCTTTCGGCCGCAGATAAGGCCTTTTTGTCCATGAAAAACCCCGAGAGACCGACAACAATGACCAGAAGCGGTAGTTGAAGTCGGTAGTTTTGAATCCCCCTGTATAGTGCAAAACTCATCGCTTATCGTTTGATCTCTTCTTCTTTCCCGTAAATAAGGCATTTTGGGCATTAAAAAACCCCCCGAGAGACCGACGGCAATGACCAAAAGCGGTAGTTGAAGTCGGTACTTTTGAATCCCCGTGTATAACACACACTAAATATGGACGTATCAAATTACGATGCCTGCAATATTCCGCCATGCAAAACAGAATTGGAACAGCATGTTTTACGAAGAAAATAAACGAACATGTACTTTTCTTATGGTGATTGGGTCTCGGGCCAATTTTTTTAAATTTTGTATACATATATCTTGAGTCATATGGATCATTTTTACTCATTGCACCATGACTCTAAAATTACAGGGTGGTCCAAAAAATATCTTTCAATACATATGAATACAAAAATTGTAGAAGATTGGCAAAACGGCCAAACATGCCATAAAACCATTAAAAACCGTGAACAATTATAGCAAGCTTAATAAAAGCTAAAAATAAGATAAAATAAGCAAAAATACAGCTCAAAACTATTAAAAATCGTGAAAAACTACAGCAGGCTTTAAAAAAATCAAAAAAATTAATGAAACAGGCTAAACTTAGTTAGAAACCATTAGGAACGTTGAGAAACCTAATCTAGCTTAAATAATTGCAAAAAATGGCAAAAAAATTCTAAGAAATTTTAGAAAATTGACAAAACAGGCTAAACATGCTACACAATTTTTATAAAACTACAGCAGGTTTTATTAAATAGTAAAAAATTGACGAAACAGGCGAAACTTACTTAGAAACCATTAAAACGTTGGGAAACCTAAGCCAGCATAACTAATTGCTAAAAATGGCTAAAACTGACTAAGGAATGATAATCAGTATCAGAAGTCCAAAAAACGGGCTAAAAATAGCTTAAAACTATTTAGTTTCTTTTGAGCATTATATATGTACCAAATTTTAAAAAAATCGGCCAGGGACCCAACCGCCATAAGAAAAGTGCCTGGTCCTTTCTCAAATTTGGAGTATACGAGAAATCTAACCGGTCCAAACCCAACAGATATGAAAACGAGGGACGTTTAGGTTTTTCGTCGTTCTCCGCCAACCAACTGCCAGAATTGAATTGAGCGACGTTATTTTGAAGTAAGAATCAACATCCACAAATGGTATAGTTAACATGACATTTACGGCAGCATTTATATAAAGTGGTGATTTTGAGTTATGATATTTATTTTCTAGACGAAGTCAACGAAGATCTTGATAGTGATCTAGAGAGTAATTTCGATAATGACAAGTTGACCATTATGAGTCCGACAGCGACAAAAGTTCAAATATTGTAACTTTTAATAAACATTATTTTAGGTAGTTTTTCCCTTAAAGAAAAAAACCACTAATGATACGGCTCTGTCCGTCTGCCCGTCCATCCATCTGTCCGCATCTATTTCTTAGGAGATATAACAGATAGCGACAAACGGTCAATGGCTATAAATTCGCCACATCTTAAATGTGTGCATAGGCGAGTTTTAGATTTCTACGACTTCTGGTTTCAAAACCGGTTTTCTAAACCTATACCTGAAGAGGTACTTCCGGTTTAAAAATAGACATTTCGACGTTAAATTGAACGCTGAATCCTTAGATATATTCAGATTTGCGCTATTTCTTATACTTTTTGAATTGCTCATGACAACACTTATTACTTTTTGGTCCGGGGTTGTATATGGGAGTAAGTGAGTGAGCAAACAGCTGATTAGTGGGAAAACATTAGTTTGAAATGCATTTTAAACTTCAATGGACTTGTATTTAACTTTACCCCAGTTTCATCGTATTCAATTTATTGAATATCCTTCAACTTCAGTTCGACGGTTTCATGTAAGCTCTTTATTAATGATCAACTAATAATTTGAGGGCTGCAACTTGTTAATTGGCTCGTAAAATTTAGTTTAATATGCCTCAATACGATTTTTTTACGATTTTTGAGTAGGTATCCACAGGTTTCGGATTAAAAAGGTGCTACACTAAATTTGTCTGATATCAATTTATTCTACATCTGGGAAACTTATTTTATCACATCAAATAGTTTTCAGACGAATTGCTACCGATCGGTAAATTTTTTAACATTTTCAAAACGGTCTCAAATTGATTGCGCTAGAATTTCCTACTGAAATAGGATTCGTTCGCATTAACTAACACAAATTTACTTAATAAAAAGGTTTTCAAACGGATTGCTATAATTATTTGTTTTTGTTTGTTTTTTAATTTTATTAAATGTTTTCCCGGGTATACGTTACACTTTCAAATGCAGTTCGAAAATCAGACGGAATGCGATGATACAGGTCGGCTCCGAATGATAGAATCAATCGAATTTATATGAAGCGTATGGTATGAAGCAAAAATATTGGTCATACTATTACTGAAACAAAA